>OX940725.1:2500-15000 GCA_954870855.1 Scutellaria minor
AGATGAAGACTACACCATGTCTCCATCTATTCCTTCAGAAGAATTCACGGCTACTTTGGAAGAGGAGTTCACTAGGCTGGAATCTGATGGTGCAATTTCTGATGGTGAATCGAGTGTACCAAAACAAAGGAACATCAGAAATACAACACCGAAGGGTCTAAATGCTCCACGGGTGGGTGCTCCGTTAAAACCCCTACCAGGTAACCCGGCTGAACTAAGAAATTGGTCCAGCCTTTTTTCCGCAAAAATGCATGATGAACTGAAATTGGACTCGTTTAATGTTTCTGATATCATTGAGCTTGAAATGTCTGATGTCTTTAATGTTAAACTTGAATGGGGTTTCTGTTTGGTTGGGCGTTTTGCTGGAAACTGGCCCGGTCTCGATAACATTAAACATTTGATTGATTATTGGGGTGTGAAATGTCAGTTTAGTCCCCACTTGAATAGTTCGGTTATTTTTCGTTTTGCATCTGAATCTGATATGGAAAAAATCTTCCATGGGGGTCCTTTTCATTGCCAAGGCAAGACCTTGATGTTGAAAAAGATCACTAATGGCGTTCTATTCAATAACGATGAATTGTCTGTTGTTCCTATTTGGTGTAAATTACCTAACCTTCCCTTTGAGTGTTGGCATCCTTCTGCCCTTGGAAAAGTTGCCTCGGGCATTGGAATGCCGATTTGTGTTGATAGGGATACACATGAAAAAAAGCGAACCACTTATGCTCGGATTTTGGTGGAGATTGACGTATCAAAGCAAATGCCACCCTTTATCCAAATAAAGCTACCGGATGGACAAATTTTCAAACAAACCGTGCACTATGAGCATCGACCTAGATTCTGCCCCAAATGCTCAAATTTTGGTCACTTTGAGGCTGCGTGTTCAGGCCCTAAACCACCCAAACCAAAGAACAAAAACCCTCCAAAAAACAACCAACATCAGAACACTAAACCACCGCTTCAACCAACCCATGAACCCCCGGATAACCAGCCCCCAATATATGATCAAAACCCCATACCACCCCCCTCCTTGGTTGATAACAACCCTGTTCCAGCCCCCCCAAACCTGGATATAAACCTTATATCAGCCCCTCCACCACCCAAACATCCCATCGGTCCTCTAAAACCTTTCCCACATAAACCTTTCAACATATGTTACTCACTTGATGATTCAAAAACTGATTCACAAGCCTCCTCATTTACACTTCCAAGGGAAAAGCCACCTGATGCTGCTGCCACCCTTCCCCAACAACACAACCTGGATGTTATCAAAGCTGATCCTCAAAGGGATAAGCCACCCTTTTCTAGTTTTATTCATGATGATGTTGTTATTCCTGTTGCTGTTACAAAACCTGATGTTGTTTGTGTTGTTCAGCCCCTTCATGTGGTGGAGGATAAAGCAAATGATACACCGGCTGAACTAAATGCGGAATATGAATGCACATCCCTTGGTATGGCCGAAAATTCAGCCCCATTACCTGTTGAAAATCAGGCTGCTGCCCTTTCAAAAAATCAGAAAAAGAAGGTTAGAGAAAGGGACAAAAGGAAAGAAAAAAATGAAAAAGGAAAATCTAAGGAAGATCCGAAGCCTTGCAAAGGATATCCCACCTCTTTTGTTAATGCCCCAAAGGTAAAACACACGGAATTAGCACCACTTGTTGGTAAGAATTCCTCAAACACCCTCTCCTCTCTATGAAAGTTGTTTCTTGGAACATAAGGGGTTTTAAAGACCCCAAAAAACAATCGTACCTCATTTCTCTAATTAAACAAAAAAAATTTGATGTTGTTTGCTTGCTTGAAACTAAGCTTGAATCTGACATCTGCCCCTCTTCTCCATTGTGTGATGCTATCATGTTTGCCAAATTTCCAGGATGGTCGTATGCACACAACTTTCACACGTACAAAAATGGACGTATTTTGGTCCTTTGGAATAATTGCACAACAGACCTAAATGTTATTGAATCTCTCCCCCAAGTAGTTCATTGCAAAATCTTGTGTAAAGTGACCCAAAATATGTTTTTTGTTTCTTTTGCGTATGGATTGTATTCTATTGTAAAAAGGCGTGATTTATGGAACAATTTGTATGAGTTTGGGCATGCTTTATTACATCCATGGCTGATTTTGGGTGATTTTAATTGTGCAAAGAGTGTGGATGAAAAAATGAATGGCCCCCCCTATCATATTATCATCTATGTGATTTCCAGGATCTTTGCCTATCGTTGGGATTATCTGATGTTAAGTCAACAGGTTGCTTCTTTACTTGGACTAACAATTCGGTTTGGGTGAGACTTGACAGGGCTCTAGTTAACTCAGCTTGGATGTCCTCCGGCTTCCTTTGTGAAGCACACATACCGGTCCCAGGGTATACTTCTGACCATTCACCGGTCATTGTTACGGTCTTCCAACCTAATTCCTCCATCCAAAAACCTTTTCGTTTCTTCAACATGTGGACTCTCCACCCATCTTTCCTCGAAGCTGTCCAAACTACTTGGAACACCCCCCTTTGGGGAACCCACCAGTACATCCTATGCAAGAAACTTAAATTGCTAAAGGGCAGCTTAAAAAGCCTAAATTCTGCTCATTTTAGCCACATTTCAGCCCGTGCAAAGGCCGCCAAAACAGCCCTCAAATCCCATCAAAAGTTACTACAAAACCCTCCCGTTGATCCCCTCACCCTTAACCAATGTCTTGTTCTAAAAAAGAAAGCTATCTTCCTCGCAAATGCCGAAAAATCCTTCCTATCCCAGAAAGCAAAATGCCATTTCCTCAACCAAAGTGATCGAAACACAAAATTCTTCCATAGTGTTATAAAAAGAAACAACCTCTGTAGGCAACTCTCCTCAATCACTCTTGATGATGGTAGAGTAACCTCATCCTTTGAGGAAATGTCTCAATCTTTTGTCAGTTTCTTTTCAGGCCTTTTCGGCTCTGAAATCCAAACCTCAACCTTTGATCCTTCTATCATCCTTAATGGCCCTTGTCTAAACTCTGAACAAAAAGCAGCCCTTGTTGAGCCTATCACTGCAACTATGATCAAAGCAGCCTTGTATGACATTGGGGAAGACAAAGCCCCTGGTCCCGATGGGTATTCGTCAGCCTTCTTTAAAAAATCATGGAGTGTGGTAGGTAATGATGTTTGCAATGCAGTTTCTGAATTTTTTTCGAATGCAAAATTGTTAAGACAACTTAACCACACTTCTATTGCTCTAATACCAAAATGTGATCATTCTCCAACGGTTTCAGATTTTCGACCCATCTCTTGTTGTAATGTGATCTACAAAGTTATAACTAAAATCATTGCTTCAAGAATTGAATCTGTTTTACCTTCACTTATTGATCCTGCACAGGCAGCTTTTATTAGTGGTAGAAACATCACTGATAATATCTTCCTTGCACAAGAAATAATAAGACAATATGCTAGGAAACGAATCTCCCCAAGATGCACAATTAAAGTGGACCTAAAAAAAGCTTATGACACAGTTTCTTGGTCTTTTTTGCATGATGTTCTACATTCATTGGGTTTTCCTAGTATTTTTACTTCATGGATCATGGAATGCATAACATCATCATCTTTCTCGATTTCTATTAATGGGTCTTTGCAGGGCCATTTTGAAGGCAAAAGAGGGTTAAGGCAAGGGGATCCAATGTCCCCGGCTCTCTTCATCATCTGCATGGAATTTTTCTCAAGATTAGTTAAATCAAGAACACAAAACTCTCATTTTAACTTCCATCCTAAATGTGCTGATTTGGGAATTTCACACCTTGCTTTTGCTGATGATTTAATGCTCTTTGCTAGAGGGGATGTTCTTTCGGTCAAAATTCTAAGTGATTGCTTACATGAGTTTAAATCTGTCTCTGGGCTTCATATAAATCCATCAAAATCATATATCTTTACTGCTGGTATTCAAGGTTTAGAATTGGACGATATACTTGATCTTTTAGATTTTCCTTTGGGTACTTTGCCGGTAAGATATCTTGGTGTACCTCTCGCTGCCCAAAAACTCAATGCAACCCATTATGCCCCTTTGTATGATCGCATTGCTGCTTATATAAACTCATGGACAGCTAACTCCTTATCTTATGCAGGTAGGCTGCTCTTGATCAAATCTGTTTTTCAAGGTGTAGAGTGTTTTTGGTTACAAATTTTTCCCCTCCCAAGAAATGTTATTAATCGTATCTACCGATTGTGTAGAGTCTTCCTTTGGGGGAAAAAAACAGCCCCTATAGCTTGGAAAGATCTATGTCTACCTCTTGAGGAGGGTGGACTTGGTATTAGGGATGTACATGCATGGAACAAAGCTTTATTGTGCAAGATCCTATGGAACTTTCACTTAAAAGCTGATTCGCTTTGGGTTCGTTGGGTCCATTCATTTTATTTCAAAAACCAAAACTGTTGGGATTGGAAAGCACCAAAAAATGCATCACCCCTTTTGAAGAAAATTTGCGAAATTAGAGATAACTTGCATGACATCATAGGAGATAATGTCTCTATCATTCAAAATCTTATATCTATCTCTTCCCTTAAAGGCTTAAACTCTACTGCAGCTTATAACTTTTTTCGCAGGCACGGCACCATACAATTCTGGAAAACTGCAATTTGGAAGAACTTCATACCTCCAAAATTCTCCTTTTGCACATGGCTTGCTATAAAAGGAAAACTTGCCACAAAGAACAAGCTATCATTTCTTGATACTAACCCTATGTGTGTTTTATGTTCACAAAGCCTTGAAACTGCTCCTCACCTATTTTTTGAATGCAGCGTTTCTAAAGAAATTTGGAGTATCATCCGAGCATGGCTATCTATCAATAGGGCTATGTGTACTATAGCAAGTGCACTCAAATGGATAAAGAAAGAAAAGTCCGGCCCCGTGCTAGACAAAGCAAGGCGAGTGGCCCTTTGCTGTACCATATACCATATTTGGAGGGCTCGGAACTTGCTGATTTTTGAGGAAAAGGAGGCCGAGGTTACATCCATTGTTACCAAGATAAAGAACCATGTTTATATAGTATTATACTCCCTTTTTCCTGTTGATATAATCTGTTTCTAAGCTCCTTTTGATGTCCAGCTTGTTGGACTTTTGGGTTTTTTGGCATGTAATATGTATATATATTCTGTTGTTTCCCCCACTCCCCAGGTTTGCTCTCCCCCCCTTTTTTTTGTTCATGATATACCTTTATCTGCTATGTGGCTTGGGGTGTTTTGTTTAGGAGGTTTGTGGCATACAGGTTGTACAGGTTGTGTGCCTAGATATGGCTGTCCCTTCGAAAGTGGATGTGTGCATGAGTCCTTATTTTTAGGGCCATTTTGTTTGCTTTGATTTGGGCTTTGGTTTCAATCTGTCCAGGAGGTTATAATTATTTGATTGTGATTGTGTATGGATAGGCCCAATTTCCATATTTTGTGGGCTGAATTTATGATTTCATTACATGGGCTCCATTTAGGCCAATGGGCTTGGTTTGGGCCGAAATTATGGGCCCATTTCCCATATTTTGTGGGCAAAATTTATGAGTTCATTATATGGGCTCCATACAGGCCAATGAGCGGTTTGGACCGAATTTATGGGCCCATTTCCCAAAATTAGTGGGCTGACATTCTGAAATGGGCTTCAAAAGCTACAAATCTGATATCCATGTTCTGGGCTCTAATTGTTGGGCTAAATTACATCATTGAACCTTGTTACTTGGGGCTACAATCAGTAAGGCCCACCTTCCAAATCTGGGCCTCCTATTGTTAGGATGTATACTATAAGCCTAGTTTTTTGTATGAACATCGTTTATGGAATGAGAATCACATTGGTCATATGTTTGCATTTTATATTTGTTATATATGTTTATGCAATGTCCAATTAATTTATATTATAGATAACTTGGTGTGTGGTGCCACACAGAAGATCATGTTATCAGTTTCTTATAAATTATAAATAGTAGCTCACAACCAAGATGGATTTGGACAAATCATCGGAATGGTTGTAGTGTAGTTTGGTATTAGTCTGTCTTGACTATAAAACTACACTAGTACACTTTGTGTGTATTGAGCAGGACCATTTGAGGTTGTTCGTTTTATACTGACTATATAATAGAACAAGACCTCTGTTATTATGGATGTACATCTTCTTAATCCCTATATAATAACGGGCACGTATGCTCAATGTTTATTTCTTTAATTTGCCAATGGGTGAGATTTATTCATAAATCAATAAACTCGGTGAGTTGGGAGATATCATTGTTTATATGGTGTTCTGTTGATTATAGAAGGAATCCGTGTCCTAATTATTTAGGATGATAATGTCCCCTTGAGGAGCTCATAAGGATTATCATGTAAACCCTGCAGGTGGATTTAATCCGACATGATAATAAGGATGAGTGGTACTACTCTTGGAATTAGATGTAAATTATTTAAGTTGTCAGTAACTTATTTAATTTACGGACATTCGATATCTTAAACACGGGGAAATAAATGTACACATAATAAGGAGCCCATATTAAATATGGGATTGGGATGGTAGTTCAATAATAATTCTCTAGTGGACTGAATTATTATTGATGGGCTTCAGTTATGTGTTCGGGCCGAACGCAGGATACTAAAGCCCATCAGGAGGCCCAACCCAATTCCTCCTCTAGGTCCCTGGTGTAGCCTATATATAGCTCTTTTCATCAGCGCCTCTCATAACACAGAACACAGATCACAGAAAACACGTGATAAGTGAGAGAGAGCGGAACTGATTTTTCTCGAAGGATCGTTGGCCACGCAACGTTCGAGAAGGGCTCAGAGGAATACATCAGAAGATCAAGAGGTCTACAAGGGTATGATTTCTTTCCGCTGCGATTTATCTTTGGATCCCGATTCCGATAGCATAGGGCCGGCGATCCGTCGGTTCCAACAATTGGTATCAGAGCCACGGTTTCTGGTTCTATGTAATTGGATCGGTTATATATTACGATCTTATGCTTTTTCATACGTTTTATATTCAGATTGTATGATAGTAGGATTGCATAGGATAACTCGGTTTTGCAGGTTACCTATATATCCAACTATTATGGTCTGTATGTATGTTTAATGTATGATCTAAACCCTCGGACCTGTCGAGGTTTTTTTTTTTTTTTTTTTTTTTTTTTTTTTTTTTTTTGGGTTGGTTGCATGATTGTAATAGTAAAAACACGGCGGTTTGTCGTGTTAGGTTTTACATATTCTTGTTTTGTTCTCGATGTAATTTTGTTCGATCTCATATGGTGTATTCTGATCGTACTAGATTCTGTATAGGGTTTGGTAGATGTTCGAACTAGATTCTGTATAGGATTGGTAGATGTTCGAACTAGATTCTGTATAGGATTCCTGTTCGATCGAGACTTCTATTCGAACTAGGATTGGCGTTCGAAGGGGCTGTTCGATCAAGATTGCTAGGCGCTGATTCTGTGCAACAACCTGCTGGATTTGCGCAACAATCGCTGGATTTGGCGCTGATTCTGTTCGCTGGATGTTGGTGCTGATTAGGGTTTTAAACCCTAATTTTTTCTAACGGGGCGCTGCCCCGCACCCCGCGACCTGACCGGGCAGGTCGATCCCCGCGACCTGACCGGGCAGGTCGATCCCCGTTTAGCAGGCAAACATTCAATCGAAGTGGCCATAATAGTTGGATTTATATTATTCCGTATTTATTGCCTTTCTATTTGTTTGTTGTTTTATCAAGCATGCTTTTGAATGTTATATGTTATTGCATGCTAAAATCCCTCATTTAAATAACTAAGTGGGAGAGGGATTTATTTTGAATAAATCCCATAGCCTCCATTACTGGTTTGTAAGTGATGCATTTAAACTTACACGTTGGCTTTGAGTGCCTTCTTCCACATCGGATGAGTTTGATTGCGGATCACTGGATCAAACTTCCTCTAAGGATAATTATAGAAAATTATTTAGGAGCGTATGATCTTCTCCATCTGAAGAGATACAATCCTAGATAATGGACTTAGTATTAAGAAATGGTACACACTTAGGTGCATATGATAGTATCCTTCCCATCGGAGTAAGTGCTGTTGTTTGCATGGCTGAAGCTAAACCAACTATTAATTTTATTTTGTTTGACAAGATAATGAAATTAATGGGTAAAACCTCCTCTTACAAATGTTTGAATTAGCATACGTCCACACTATCGTGGCATGCGAAGTTCACGGTGTTTTTGAGGTGTTGGTGAATTTAATTATATTGTTTGAGGGAACGATATAGGCTTTAAATTCTATATGTTATGACCTGTGTATTTATTTATTTATTTATATGATTCTCAGGATTTCATTATGTCTTTCAATCCACTTGCTGTTATACTCAAAGAAAACAAACTTACTGGTCCTAATTATATTGACTGGAAAAGAAACCTGGATATTGTCCTAACTGCTGAGGAGTACAAGTTTGTACTCCATGAGCACTGTCCTGACATGCCTGATGAAAACTCTACTGAAGAGGAGAAAGCGCATTATAGAAAGTGGGTTAAGGCAGATGAGATGGCGCGGTGTTACATTTTGGCTTCCATGTCAAATGTACTGCAACATCAGCATCAGGCCATGCCCACTGCCTATGATATGATGCACAATCTTAGAGAACTCTTCGGACACCAGAGTCGGGCTGCCAGACAGGAGGCAATGAGAAACTTAATGACGACCACCATGTCTGAAGGGACACCTGTGAGTGATCACGTCCTTAAGATGATGGCTCATTTGAATGAGATGGAAGTCCTTGGAGCTGAAATCGATGGGGAAACCCAGGTCGATATCGTGCTCCAAACACTGCCTAAGAGTTTTGAGCAGTTCCGCCTTAATTATAATATGAACAAAAGGATGTATTCCTTGGCGGAACTTCTGACAGAACTCAAATCGGCAGAAGGACTATTTCGTCAAAGTGCTCAAGCTTACGTTGCTGAAAATGTTTCTAATTCTAAGCCGAAAGGTGGAAAGAAGAAAAAGAAACAGAATCCTTCGGCAAACAAAGCGAATGGACCTCAAAAGGCTGGGCCACAAGGTGGCGTGAAAAAGCCAAAGGGCAAGTGCTTCTCATGCAAGCAGCCTGGACATTGGAAGGTAGATTGTCCCAAGAAAAAGGAGAACAAAGAAGGTAAATCTTACTCACTAATTACTGAAACATGTTTAGCGGTGTTATCTACCGGTACCTGGTGTGTAGATACGGGAGCCACTGATCATGTCTGCAATTCTTTGCAGGGGTTCCAGGAAACCAGGCGACTTAGTGAGGGCGAGATTACCATCTACATGGGCAACGCTACGAAAGTGGCGGCAGTTGCAGTGGGAGATGTTTATTTATCTTTTGATAGGAACAAGACTTTGGTTTTGAGGAATTGTCTTTACGTACCTTCTTTTAGAAAGAACTTGATTTCGGTTTCTAAGTTATTTTTGGATGGATATTCTGTTTCTTTTGATGACAAAGTGGTTGTCAAGAAAAATAGGGTTATTGTCTGTTCTGGTACGTTGGTTGGCAATTTATATACTCTTAATCCAATAACTCCTACGATGCAACAACTGGAAATTAATAATACATCTTCTAACTCAAATAAGAGAAAAGAACCTTCTAAAATGAACCAAACATATCTTTGGCATCTAAGACTAGGTCACATTAACTTGAGTAGGATTCAAAGGTTGATAGCCGATGGACCTTTGAGTTCATTGGAAGTGGAAAACTATCCGACCTGCGAGTCCTGCTTGGAAGGAAAAATGACCAAGAGGCCTTTTAAAGCCAAGGGGTATAGAGCCAAAGAAGTGTTGGAATTGGTTCATTCTGATTTGTGTGGTCCTATGACTATCCAGGCAAGAGGTGGTTTCGAATATTTTGTCTCATTTATAGACGATTTTTCGAGATATGGGTATATTTATTTGATGCGCCGCAAGTCTGAGTGCTTTGATAAATTCAAAGAGTACAAGGCTGATGTGGAGAAGCGTCATGGTAAATGTATCAAAACACTACGATCTGATCGTGGTGGCGAGTACCTCTTAGGAGAGTTTAGGAATTACTTATCAGAGGCTGGGATTCAATCCCAATTGTCTGCACCTGGTACACCCCAACAGAACGGTGTGGCAGAACGAAGGAATAGAACTCTCATGGAAATGGTTAGATCGATGATGAGTTATTCGGAATTACCGAATTCGTTTTGGGGATATGCCCTGGAAACGGCAGCGTATATTCTAAACTTGGTACCTTCTAAGACAGTACCCTCTACTCCCACAGAATTGTGGAATGGGCGTAAGCCTAGTCTTAAACACATTCGGATTTGGGGTAGTCCAGCACATGTGCTGAAGGGAGATGCTGATAAGTTGGAATCTCGTACGGATGTTCGGCTGTTCGTGGGCTATCCTAGAGGAACGAAAGGTGGTTTATTTTATAGTCCTAAGGATCAGAAGGTCATTGTTAGCACAAATGCCCGATTCTTAGAAGAGGACTATGTAATGAACCACAAGCCCACGAGTAAAATTGTTCTAGAGGAAATCAGAGGGGAAATCCCTACCTTAGTACCACTAGTACAAGATGAGATACCACAGGGGTCTGCACCATGTGTCACTAATGATACACAATTACCACAAGTGCCTCGTCGTAGTGGGAGGGTTGTTAGACAGCCTGATAGATTCATGTTTTTGGGAGAGTCTTCGGACTTGGTATCTGGTGAACATGAATCTGATCCTTGGACCTATGACGAAGCACTCCAAGATAAAGATGCAGAATCTTGGCAAAAAGCTATGAATTCTGAATTAGAATCTATGGATTCTAATCAAGTCTGGGAGCTAGTAGAACCACCAAATGGTGTAAAAGCCATTGGATGTAAGTGGGTCTACAAAAGAAAAAGAGGATCAGACGGGAAAGTAGAAACTTTCAAAGCAAGGCTTGTTGCGAAGGGGTACACTCAAAAAGAAGGAATCGATTATGAGGAAACCTTTTCGCCGGTAGCCATGCTTAAGTCTATCCGGATTCTTTTGTCTATTGCTGCTCATATGAATTATGAGGTTTGGCAAATGGATGTCAAGACTGCTTTCCTTAACGGTAGTCTTGAAGAAAACATCTATATGAAGCAACCAGAAGGGTTCGTTGCAAAGGGCAAAGAGCATCTTGTGTGTAAGCTTAATCGGTCCATTTATGGATTGAAACAAGCTTCGAGATCTTGGAACATCCGTTTTGATGAGGTAATCCAGTCTTATGGATTCATTCAATGTCCGGATGAGTCATGTGTATACAAGAAGAGTGATGGAAACGTGGTGGTATTTCTTGTACTATACGTAGATGACATCTTGCTCATTGGCAACAATGTCAAGGTGTTGTCAGACGTAAGGGTATGGCTGTCCAAGCAGTTTGATATGAAGGACTTGGGAGAAGTAGGACATATTCTTGGGATCAAAGTGATAAGAGATCGCAAGAAAAGAATGTTATGCTTATCTCAAGCTTCGTACATTGATACCATTCTAGCTCGTTTTAGCATGCAAAACTCCAAGAAAGGTTTTCTACCTTTTCGACATGGAGTACCTTTATCTAAGGAGATGTGTCCTAAGACACCAAAGGAGATAGAGGACATGAAGGCAGTTCCTTATGCTTCGGCCGTAGGAAGCCTAATGTATGCAATGCTATGTACGAGGCCAGATATCTGTTTTGCCGTGGGCATGGTTAGCAGATATCAAAGTAACCCAGGACAAGGACATTGGACTGCGGTAAAGCATATTTTAAAGTACCTGAAAAGGACTAGAAATTATATGCTGGTTTACCAAGCAGATGATGTGCTTCCTGTGGGTTACACAGATTCTGATTTCCAGTCGGATAGGGACAACAGTAAATCTACCTCGGGTTATGTGTTTACCTTAGGAGGTGGAGCCATTATATGGAGGAGTGTTAAGCAGAAATGCGTTTCAGACTCCACCATGGAAGCTGAGTATGTGGCAGCCTCTGAGGCAGCCAAAGAAGCTGTATGGCTCAGGAACTTCTTGATGGACTTAGAAGTGATTCCTGGTTTGCCCAAAGCTATCACAATTTATTGTGATAACAGTGGTGCAGTGGCAAACTCGAAGGAACCACGAGCCCATAAAGCAAGTAAACACATTGAGCGCAAGTACCACCTGATACGAGACATCGTAAAGCGAGGAGAAGTTGTTGTCGCCAAAATTGCATCAGCAGATAACCTAGCAGATCCTTTCACAAAGGCCCTCCCAGCGAAAGCTTTTGATGGGCATGTTGAAGGGATGGGAATTAGATGTGTGGCGGCGCTTATAGAAGCATAGTCTTTTAGTATAAGTGGGAGATTGTTAGGATGTATACTATAAGCCTAGTTTTTTGTATGAACATCGTTTATGGAATGAGAATCACATTGGTCATATGTTTGCATTTTATATTTGTTATATATGTTTATGCAATGTCCAATTAATTTATATTATAGATAACTTGGTGTGTGGTGCCACACAGAAGATCATGTTATCAGTTTCTTATAAATTATAAATAGTAGCTCACAACCAAGATGGATTTGGACAAATCA
>OX940725.1:37500-42500 GCA_954870855.1 Scutellaria minor
TGCCCTCCGGCATGGCCTTGGCCCCCTCGGTTTCTTCGGAAAAAACGCCCTCCGGCGTGTGCATCTTGCACAACTTATGCACCTCCGTGCACTTCTCAAGCTCCTCGGCTAATCGAGTGCCTACGCTCAACGATTGCCCTTCATACGGTATGACACTTCGCGAAGTTGCTGGCATGTGCCTTGCGCGCACCCATGCCTCAACATGCACACTTGGCGAAGTGTTCGGCATGTGCCTTGCGCGCACCCATGCCTCGACATGCACACTCTTGTACAATGTCGGCTCAAAATAGCGGAAAAAGCGGGCGAATCTCGCACCCTCCTCCACTCGAGGTGTTGCCGTCCTCGGCAACTCGAATCCAATCTTGGCAGAATCTGATTATCTCACTCTAATCCGAACCCACCTTGATGGAAAAAGATCCTGGGACCTCCGCCCAACCATTTGGAGACCATCCTTATGGCTCCATTATCTCCATTCAGCTCAATCGACGTTTGACACCAACGGCCAAACTTTTCTTCAAAAGGAGCCCACCGCTCCGCACGATTCACTGCCTCGGCAAGCTCCCCATAGGAATCCCTACAACCAAAGAGCCCATAATATGGCTTCAGAACAACTGCAGGGAACAAGCTTTGCTCAAAGCTCGGGACCTCTTGTCCAAATTGTAGGATCCACGCAGGTCGTGGTCCATTCCCAATCATATCTCGGGGCTTCTGCCCAAATCTCATGTCTGCAAGAAACTCTTGGCCAACCCTACAACCAAAACCCATATTTCGGCTTCAGGACAACTTCAAGCCTCAAGCTGCATTTTCACTCAAAAGGAGCCTCGGATGCTCCGCACAACTCAACTTGGCCACCCCTCGAAAGAACCCTTACTACCGCAGAGCCCATAGTGCAGATTCCGAACCCCCTCGAAGGCAACCCACTCGGCACAATGTCTACTCTGTGTGAGCAGACTCTCAAAATAGCTTAGTGGACTCTCCTCCACTCAAGCTGGGACGTATGTCCATGGAAGGCTTAACACTCCGCTCTTGCAACTTCCACGGCGGCTGTGTAATGCACCACTCTGTGCTGAAGTGCCTCGGCACGTTTAACAACTCTATTCGGTTCTTCCCTCTGGAAGGTTTCTCAAATGGGTGGTTTCTCTACCACCGAATTGGCCTCTTAGCTCGATCACCTCCTGACTTGCGGTTCTCCGCAACATGGTCACTTCTCTAAGCAAACATGACATTCTCGTGTCACCCGACTCGTCGGCATGTCCCCCTCTTGGAAGTCAAGATGAATATTATGAAGTTTTTGAAACCCTGCCATCCCAATCTTAGAAATGGGCAACAGATTCTTCGTATGCGACAATGTCGCCTTGCTCAACTCGTCTGTCGACCCACACTGCCAACAGAGTTCAATATCTGTAGTTACCGACAAGCACAACCCAACTAAGCAACTGCTTCGCCCAATCATCGACAATCGGGTTACTAGCATCCCCAATCGAACCGGCATAACTGCAAGCTGACTACTTCGCTTCACCAACCCACAGCTGTCGAAACTAGTACTCGACATAGCACTTCGAACGTGCCCGACAGAAACTTCATAGTCGGGGTACTACCATTCGCCCCACCGTAAAGCCAACAAAGGGTTACTACCATTCGCCCTCGTCAAACTGTCGAAAACTGCTCTCGGAAACCATCCGTCGTACGCAAGCCCACACTCTATGGCTCAACGTCACACTGCGTACAAGATTTGAAAAATTAAGCACATTTTTCAAGTAGGTATCGGGTCCCCGAAGGATGATCTCGATCATCAGCACACTCCTCTTCGTGCCTAGACAGATGTCTAGGCTCTGATACCACCTGTCACGGGATGCGCGCCCTTAAGATCCAGGCCATCGCATTTTCTCACAGCGGAACTCAAACCCGTGCGGCCACGGCGACACTCGTTGTCCCCGTCCGGCCTTCTGCCTCATTGTCGCCTCACGCGACCCGTCGTATGCGGAAGCACACTGAGCCCACTAGCGGTAACCGTTGGACGCCTCCCGGTGCCTAAGCACTCGCCTATCCACGGCATCTATGTCCGCCCGGTGATACCGTGTTGCCCCCATGCATAGCTTGCCCACAATGCGGCGTCGCCACTCGACCGCATGTCTTGGGCCCATACTAGCCTTCCCCGTCGCGTCCAGAACCCATGGCACGCTTACGCCTCAGCTCACGAGGCCTCTGAAGATGATGCCTCGATTGCTCAATCGGTCTTGGGGTGATCCTCAAAGATAGACAGCCCGCGGGGCGTAGTCATGGCTCACCCATAACCCCCAAGACCATGGGAATGCCCAATGCGGGCCCCGTGGGCCCCACACCGCTCGTCCGATTCCCAAGTCGTCCGAGAACTCCACATGCCTCTACATGTTGGGAGTTGGCCCCCAGAAAGCACCCGTTGCTTTCTGAGGCTCCTAGAAAGCACCCGTTGCCTTCTAGGAATGTGCACACTTAGTACCCGACGATGCCCAATAAAGGCCCCGTCCTAGGCACGGGGGAGGCTGGCTGCTGCCCACCATTGCTCTGAAGCATGCCCCCCTTATAATAGGCAAAACAAAGATTTCCCTCATTTGCCTACTGGATACTCCCAGGCCGAGACATGCAAGATTTTGACTCTCGTTGCATATCTTCCTCGTCTGAGCTCCGAATTAAGATCCGCGAAGTCCGTAGTAAAGCTCTCGGCATGTACAAACACTCCATCAAATATCAGCCCCTTCCGATTCCTCATCGTCCGGCAATTGCCCTTGCAATAGGCTGATATTTACCGTGCTGCCACTGCACTGCCACTCTTGGCCTCGACATGCCGTATACCCCTTAAACGGACTCGCCTCAAGGCGAAACTTGGTGGGAATGTTCCCAACTCATTGAGGAACACCCCATACGAACATCTTTTGGAAATACTTTTGTTAAGACCTTCTGCTCCGCAACTATCTCCAGTTCGGATGCAGAAATGCAGCTTCGACTTCGCAAAATTCCTCCTCGGTCCTCGAACCTCGGATGGCCACCAAACTTGGTGGAGACCTTCTCCATACTCTCTAATATATGCCAAAATAACAGGTCTCAAGTCCCATCATCGTAGGTGCCTCAAACGGCAAGTCTAGCGCTGCCTGCGCGCGATCGTCGGCGCTCCTGCCTACGCGTCCATCCTTCTCAGCCACGTGATGCTTATCCCTCGCTATCCCGGATAATCCCTTGGTCATGGGATAACTCGAGAGACATCCCGTGACACCGTATCAGGATTGGGTAATTTGCGCGCCTGCTGCCTTCCTTGGATGTGGTAGTCGTTTCTCAGGCTCCCTCTCCGGAATCGAACCCTAATTCTCCGTCACCCGTCACCACCATAGTAGGCCACTATCCTACCATCGAAAGTTGATAGGGCAGAAATTTGAATGATGCGTCGCCGGCACGAAGGCCGTGCGATCCGTCGAGTTATCATGAATCATCGCAGCAACGGGCGGAGCCCGTGTCGACCTTTTATCTAATAAATGCATCCCTTCCAGAAGTCGGGGTTTGTTGCACGTATTAGCTCTAGAATTACTACGGTTATCCGAGTAGCAGGTACCATCAAACAAACTATAACTGATTTAATGAGCCATTCGCAGTTTCACAGTCTGAATTAGTTCATACTTACACATGCATGGCTTAATCTTTGAGACAAGCATATGACTACTGGCAGGATCAACCAGGTAGCATTCCTCACCGACGTCGTCCCGGCATGATCGACGCCGCGGGGGCGAGGGTTCAAAACCGGAACGACCGTCGTTCGCAAGAAGCCTTTTTTTTTCGGGACAATAGGAGGACAACGCCTCATACCCACGGGTGTTCCGCATCCGAGAGATCGAGCACGCCGTCGTGGATCGTCGATTCGGGAACCCGTTCGGGAGCACACGGATCGAGACGCCACGACGTATGCCGTGAGGTCCATCCGCGCCTCGTGTGCCGAGAGGCGCACGGACGCAGGACGGAATCGGGACAACTTAGCCGAATGGAATGCCTTCCCATCAGGTATCCAGCACGGGAAACCGACATCGACCGAGGCAGGAGAGCGCTCGTGCCGATGATTGAAGAGGCCGGTGGGAGATGTCGTCGCTGCCCGAGCAGGGATCCGACACGCCCATACAAGCCAAACACCACTCACGCACCATCACGTACGCGATGCTCGAAAGCGAGAAACGTCGCTCGGCGGCCCATCATGCAAAGCATGACGGGAAAGCCAAACGAAGCCGCTCGAACCCAAGCATGCCCCGCTAGATACGTAGAAAACCGAGGAAGGGACAAGGGACCCGAAGGACTCGTGCTGGCCGTGACCCGATACCGGGACATGAGTCGTCGTCGCTCTATCGGGGCCATCGTCGCGTTCGACACGCATTGTCGGGAACTCCAATCGCTCGACGAGCAATCGGACCGCCCTACGCCGCACGTCTCCCGCTCAAGCATCCAATTGAAGCAACTCATCATGATCCATCGTCGGGTCGAGACCAACACAAGCATGCGACGACGACGGTGCCGAGGAGGGTCCCGAGGGCGATACCACCATCAATAGGCTCGTCCTCCTTCCGTTCGGCCGTTGAAGCCGACCACGACACCCAACAGCCCGTGAGGGCCGTCGGGTGCAACGGTCAGCCGCGCAAGCTTCCCATCGAGAGTACTCGCCCGCTTCGTGTGGGATCGCCCTAAAGACCCGATACTCGACCATGAATCATCGCCGCCCCGCCCAGGCCATCGTCGCGTTCGCCATCCGTTGTCGGGAAGTCCAATCGCTCGATGAGCAATCGAACCCACCCGACGCCGGACGTCTCCCGCTCAAGCAAGGGCTCGAGGCGTCTTATCATGAAACCGAAGCCAACCCGTTGGGACAACTCGCTAATTTCGTACGGGACCGCCGGAAATATCACCCGGCATCGGGTTAGAAGGGACATCGTGGCTCACAACCGAAAGGCAACACGTGGACGGCCGAAAACGGGGCAAAAAACGGTCGA
>OX940725.1:60000-62500 GCA_954870855.1 Scutellaria minor
ACAACCATTTATTTCAGTTGGGAGGAGAAAGAAAAATAATAAACGAGATAGATCTAAACAGCCTGTGTTGGAATCGTTGACTGTTTGCCATGAAGGACAAACTAGCCACCCTTCGTCCGATAAAGGAAAGGGACCGATGCTTGTCTTGAAAATTCCCTTGGGAGGATCAGATCCTGTCCAAGACCGTGGGGGAGGTTCTCTCCCTTCACCTCAATGAATCTTGCAGCGTGGAATATTATGGGCTTCAATCGAGCCCCTAAACAGGATGAAGTGAAGAACTTCATCAGGGACCATCACCTTAATTTGATGTGTATTTTGGAAACCAAGCTTGACATTGATAAACTTGGTGCTATCATGTCCAATAGATTTTGCGGCTGGGACTCTGTTTCGAATTTCGACCTTGCTCAAGGGGGTCGTATTCTCGTGATTTGGCAACCGTGGATGCTAGATGTGGTGTGCTTGGCTAAACCTCCTCAAGCCCTTCATTGTCGTGTTACTTGCAAGGTATCTCTTATATCCGTGTATGTTACCTTTGTTTATGACCTCTTCTCTGTTGTGAATCGTAGGGACCTTTGGGATGACCTTATCAGTTTGGGAGTTTGTGCTACTGATTTATGGATCATCATGGGTGATTTCAATTGTGTTCGTCGTGCTGATGAAAAATTCGGGGGCTTGGATGTTCAACCATACGACATCCAAGACTTTGAGGATTGTTGCCTTGCTCTTGGTATTCAGGATGTGCCCTTTGATGGGTGTTTCTTCACTTGGAATAATAAGAAGGTGTGGTCCAAGCTTGATCGTATCCTTATTAATGGTGCTTGGAATCTTTCCACACTTGCTTGTAAGGTGTCCTTCTCTCCCCCGGGGCCTTTCTCAGACCATTCTCCAGGTCTGTTTTGCTTCCATCAACAAAGTCGATCTCCGTCCAAACCGAAACCGTTTAAGTTTTTCAATATGTGGTCCAGCCACCCGGATTTCCAAAATATTGTGGCACAGCACTGGAGGCTTCCTTGTTTTGGTTCCCATCAATTCACAGTTTGCAATAGACTCAAACTGTTGAAGCCTTACTTGAAAGCCTTTAACAAGAAACACTTTGGGCATATCTCTTCGAGAGTGGCTTCTGCCAAAGATTTGCTAAAAAAGGCCCAGTTTGAGCTTCAAGCAAGACCAGGAGACGCCAATCTCCTTGCCTCTGTTGAAGAGCTCCGAAAAAATTGTTTGTTCCTTAAAGATGCTGAAAGACAGTTCTTAGTTCAAAAAGCTAAGTGTTCCTACTTGACTAAGAGTGATAAGAACACCAAATTCTTCCACTTCTTAGTCAAAAGAAATGCAAGAAGGAATCATATTGCTTCCTTGCAAAAGGAAAATGGTGAACTTACAAGTTCTTTTGATGATGTTGCGGCCCAGTTTGTTTCGTTTTATTCGGAGCTCTTTGGCCAAGATGTGTCATGCACCCCGTTGGATCCAAATGTGTTTGATCTTGGCCCTAAAGTCAGTTTGGATCATCATGCCCTTCTTCTGGCCCCTATCTCCGATAGTGAGGTTAAGGATGCCATTTTCAGCATTGGAGATTATAAGGCCCCTAGACCGGACGGTTTTTCGGCGCACTTCTTCAAAGCAGCTTGGGGCTGCGTTGGAAGCGATATCACCGAAGCGGTCATGGAATTCTTTCACTCGGGTAAAATCCTGAAGCAAGTTAACCACACCGCCATCACCTTAATCCCTAAGGTTCCCCTTCCTAACTCTGTTAATGATTTTCGCCCCATTGCCTGTTGTAATACTTTACAAGGTCATTTCAAAAATCTTGAGTGCGAGGTTGGCGTGTGTTCTTGATGATATTATTAGCCACAATCAATCTGTTTTTATTCAGGGCCGATCTATCTCTGATAATATGTTTCTTGCTCAAGAAATCATTCGTCAGTATGCAAAGGTCAGGAACTCTCCGAGGTGCACTCTTAAAATTGACATTCGTAAAGCATACGACACTGTTTCTTGGTCCTTTTTTGCGTAAGGTACTTCAGGGTCTTAACTTTCCTCCTTTGTTTGTTACATGGCTTATGGAGTGTGTGTCTACTACCTCTTACTCGATTGCCATTAACGGCGATCTGTATGGGTTTTTCAAAGGGAAAAGGGGCTTGAGGCAAGGCGATCCGGTCTCACCTTTGCTCTTTGTTATTTGTATGGAGTATCTTTCCAGATCTTTGAAGGGGAAAACCATGAACTCTGAGTTCAATTTCCATCCGAAATGTGAGAGCTTTAGTATTACCCACCTTGCTTTTGCTGATGATCTCATGTTATTTTCAAGAGGCGACAAAGGGTCTGTTCAAGCACTCATGGAATGCATGAGTTCTTTTGAGGGACAGTCTGGTTTAGCAATCAGTAAGGCCAAATCAAACATTTTTACAGCCGGGATTTATGGGAATGACCTTCATGAGATTTGGGCCATTTTTGATTTTCCACCGGGTGTTTTACCGGTGAAATACTTAAGCATCCCTCTTGA
>OX940725.1:67500-95000 GCA_954870855.1 Scutellaria minor
TCGTCCATAAAAGACCGATAATTGTTAAAGGACTGGGTCATCCGTAAAGGAACCGATAATTGTTAAAGGTTCGGGTCATCCATAAAGGAACCGATAATTGTTAAAGGACTGAGTTGTCCATAAAGGTATCGATAATTGTTAATGGACTGGGTCATCCGTAAAGGTACCGATAATCGTTTAAGGACTAAGTCGTCCGTAAAGGTACCGATGGGAGAAAATCCCGTATTGAAGAGGTAAGATGGGTTGTACCCGCACCTTCTGAACTGGGTTGTCCGTTAATGTACCGATTTACATGTTGTGCATTATATGTGCCGTGTTTAACAATCGTTCAAGTTTATATCTGATTTAATTTGTATGTTATCAGTCTAATGACCTTAACAACATGGAAATTTCTCCCACAAGTGTATTCAACGTACTCATTCCCTATTCTGTAATTCACATTACAGGAGATGATGAGTATGATGAACATTAGAGAGAGAGGGACGGTGCCCTATCCAGATATGTTTATTTTAAGTCTATAATCACACAACAATTAAACAATATTTTTATAATTCACGTTTTGTAAGTATAATTTCGGTGATTCTATGGATGTTGGATCCTGAAGGTTTATTTCCGTTGCTAATGTTTTTAATTAATCGGTTGTATCCGATGGTTTATATGTAATGATTCTGATCGTCTCCTACTTATTTCTTTTGTTGTCTCATACCTCCTTCTATTTTATATCATGCATGTCTCTTTCCCCTTCTTTCTTCACGCCTAAAATGAAAAACTCTGATAAATTTTACGTAAGAAAACGGGGCGTGACAACATGTGTATATATTTTTGTCTCTATCTAACCATTTCCACAGATTATTTTGAATGGATTTGTTGCAACAATTTCGACATTCACCCTTCTTTTGATCGACCGTTTATCCGAAGTTGTATCTTTTCTAATCAAGTGCCACACCTCCCATATAAGCTGTATCACCTCCTTTTGATCTTTTGATATGGATCGGCTCTATTCCTATTGTTGTGATATACAAGGCCACCATACATGTTTTGGTGTGCTTGTTCTTTTGTTTCCTTTTTGTCTAGGGTATGCCCTTATAGACAATGTACTCTTGATGTAGCTCACTCGCCTTTTTGAGGTTGGTGGCGTTCATGTGTTTACTCCTAGAGTTATGATGGTGGTCCTCTTGACACCCCTTTTTGGTAATTAGTTAGATCATGTTGTGGGGTGTATAAACCCCACAACACCCTCTTCCTCGAGATTCTCATTTGTACATGTACACACTTTTACTTTTGATATACAATTTTTACATTTTATCAAAAAAAAAAAAAAAAAGAGCTCTTGGTGGAGTTTAGAATACTTCTCTCTCTACAGGGTGCCTCACTCTTTCCTCTTGCTCTTACCTCCAACGGTTACTTTTCAAATTTTCCCTGCAAGTTTTGAAGGAATTTTTGTGTTCTTACTGCCAAAATCACGTGGGTTGTTTTAATTCATGTGAATCTCTTTCGCATTAATTAAATCCAAGTGATTTTAATTCCAAAATCCAACCATTTATTATACTTGGCGTATTAAATGTGAGCTGTTCGTGTTCTTCGTTCAAAATTCACGCAAGTTCATTGATTAATGTGAAATCTCTTCTCATTAATTGATATTGTGTGTTATTAATTTTGAAGACCCTCTAGGTTCTCATTTGTACATTTTATCTAAAAAAAAATTTTGAAGACCCACCAATTTATTACACCCAGCATAATTATAGCGCTTCAGTGCATGGAGGAGTTCTTGAGGTTTTGACTTTTTCAAACTTTAGTGCTCTTAGATTTGTCCCCATTATCTTATTTGGAAAATTTTGATTGGTCATTAATGTAAAGTAGTTGATTTTCACTTTTTGGGAGGCTTGGGGTTCGAACCCCATTAATGCCGCTCCCCCCATCTGAAACACTATTTAGGGTCCCCTTTCTCTCTGCTCTGATGTAAAGAGATAGGATTTGGTAAAGCTGTATGCGCCATTTTTCCACTTGAGAGATTTGGTTTTTGAACCAGTTTCTCTCTCCTCATATTATCGTTACCTTCAACCTCACCCACCCACATTACTGTTACCTGCAACCCACCACACCATTGTTGACCGCCGCTCCCCCTTCTCTCCATACACCCTCGATCTGAAACATTGTAACCCACCCGCAAATCAACCTTTCATCCTCTTTCGCTCACATATCATATAACCCTCATACACCTGGTTCACCACCACCTCCAAACCGACGAAATCATCGCCGCCACTCGCTATCCAAGGAATCAGTTTGGTTTGGGTTTAGAGAAGATCGATCTTTTGTCTTCCCCCTGTTTTGGTTTGAAATCCACGAGAAACTGTTGCTGGCTCGCGTTTTGGCTCAGATTTATCGCCGGAATCGAACTTTGCAGCGTCTTCCACCTGGGTTCGTGGCCGCCGTGAAATCTGGGATTGTTGCTGGGTTTGTGACTACTGGGTTTGTGTTTTAGCTTCTCTAATCTGTGAACTCTGTTGATTTGTTGCTGGATTTGGCTCGAACTCTACTATAATTAACTAGGGTTGGTGTAAGGTTTTCCCCCATTTTATGCTCTTGCTTCGTTTGAATCTACTTTTCAAAGGAGTTTGTGGTGTGAAATCTTCGATCTCCGTCAAGGTTGACTGGGTTTTGTGAAATCAGTACTCGATCTCGTTTAAAACTGACTGGGCTTTGTGTAATCGGTGTTATTGAGGTCGATCAGAAGATTTCCCCCCCATTTCATGCTCTTGCTTCGTTGGGATCTACCTTTCTTAGGAGTTTGTGGTGTGAAATCGAGAGGGCTATCCTAAAATCTGGTGTTCGAAGAGTTCTTGGCTGGCATTCCATCTTCTTTGTATCTGGGTCTGAGTTCGACCTAAAGAACCCCTTTGAGCAGTGGTTTGGTTCACACTGAAGCCTAACCGCCGTCCCGGAAGCCCAACCGCCGTTCCGGAATCCGCCTAAAGATTCTACTAGGTTCGTCGTAGAAGGTAATTTTTTCCATTTTGTTGTTGGTTCGTGCTTGCTTGTCCCATCCCCTGCTTGTCTCATCCCCTCACCCCCTTTTTTTGTATTATTGCTGGTTTGTTTTTTGTCGTTTTGTTGCTGGTACGTGCATGCTTGTCCCATCCCCTCGCCCCCTGTTTTCGTATTGCTGTTTGTTCTTGTTATGGCCCGACCAAAATCACAGCAAGTTTGAGAAAGGCAGAATATGACCAACACCCACATTCGCTTCTCCTCACCTCAAATGGCTGCTCGGCTTGCAACAAAATCTGACCTGGACGAAGAGGATGTGGATTACTCCATGTCCCCTTCCATTCCATCAGAGGAATTTTCAGCAATACTTGATGATGATTTCACGAGGCTGTTATCTGATGCCGAAGAAACAGATGGTAAATCGAGCTTACCAGCCCACAGAAATGTCAGAAATGCCACTCCAAAGGGACTAAACGCTCTGAGGTTAGGTGCTCCTATTAAACCTCTACCAGGTAACCCGGCTGAACTCAGAAATTGGAATAGCCTTTTCAGTGCTAAATTACATGATGATCTTAGGTTAGAAGCCTTTGATGTTGATGAAGTTATTGAACTTGAAAATAATGATGTTTGTAATGTGAAACTTGAGTGGGGTTATTGTCTTGTTGGGCATTTTGCTGGAAACTGGCCCGATTTCGATAACATTAAAAATTTGATTGCTTATTGGGGTGTAAAATGTCAGTTTAGCCCTCATTTGCATAGCTCTGTTATTTTTCAATTTAATTCTGAATCTGATATGGAATCTATCTTCCATGGGGGCCCTTTTCTTTGCCAAGGTAAGACCTTGATGTTGAAAAAGGTCACTAATGGAGTTCCATTTAACAATGCTGAGCTTTCAATTGTTCCTATTTGGTGTAAGTTGCCTAACCTCCCGTTTGAGTGTTGGCACCCCTCTGCCCTTGGTTGTGTTGACAGGGACACTCACGAAAAAAAGCGTACCACTTTTGCTCGAACCCACTTTAGCCACATATCAGCCCGTGCAAAGGCAGCCAAAACAGCCCTTAAATCCCACCAAAAGATGCTACAAAAGCCACCCCTTGATCCTCTCCTCCTTAACCAATGTCTTGATTTGAAAAAAAAGTCTATCTTCCTTGCAAATGCCGAAAAATCCTTCCTTTCCCAATAAGCTAAGTGCCACTTCCTCAACCATAGTGATAGAAACACAAAATTCTTCCATAGTGTCATCAAAAGAAACAACCTCGTAAGGCAACTCTCCTCAATCTCTCTTGATGATGATAGACTATCCTCATCCTTTGAGGAGATGTCACAAGCTTTTGTCAAGTTCTTCTCTAGCCTTTTTGGTTCTCAAATCCAAACCTCAACCCTTGATCCCTCTATCATCCATAGTGGCCCGTGCTTAAACTCTGAACAAAAAGCTGATCTTATAAAACCTATCACTCCAGCCATGATCAAAGTCGCCTTGTTTGATATTGGGAAAGACAAAGCCCCTGGTCTGGATGGGTATTCGTCAGAGTTCTTCAAGAAATCATGGTATGTTGTAGGTAATGATGTTTGGAATGCTGTTTATGAATTTTTTTCTAACAAAAAAAAGGCAACTTAATCACACCGCTATTGCTCTAATTCCAAAAAGCAACCACTCCCTAATGGTATCAGACTTCCGACCCATATCTTGTTGTAATGTGATCTACAAAGTAATAACTAAAATCATTGCTTCGAGATTGGAATCTGTTCTACCCTTTCTCATTGACCCAGCACTGGCAACTTTCATTAGTGGAAGAAATATCACCGACAACATCTTTCCTTGCCCAAGAAATTATAAGACAATATGCTTGGAAACGTATTTCACCAAGATGCACCATTAAGAGGGTTGCAATACCCTCTTGGTCTTTCTTGCTTGATGTGCTATGTTCTTTAGGTTTTCCTGATGTCTTTATTGCTTGGATTATGGGATGTGTGTCAACATCTTTCTCGATTTTTATTAATGGTTCTTTACAGGGTCATTTTGAAGGTAAAAGAGGGTTGAGGCAAGGGGATCTGATGTCCCCTGCCTTATTTATTATTTGTATGTAATTTTTCTCAAAATTGGTTAAGACAAGAACACACAACACTCACTTTAATTTCCATCCTAAGTGTGTTGATTTGGGAATTTCACACATTGCCTTTGCTGATGACTTAATGTTTTTTGGTAGGGGATGTTCTTTCGGTAAAAATCTCATGTGATTGTTTGCATGAATTTAAAGATGTTTCTGAATTTGATATAAATTCATCAAAATCATGTATCTTTACTGCTGGTATTA
Source organism: Scutellaria minor (assembly GCA_954870855.1). Taxonomy (NCBI): domain Eukaryota; kingdom Viridiplantae; phylum Streptophyta; class Magnoliopsida; order Lamiales; family Lamiaceae; genus Scutellaria; species Scutellaria minor. The sequence goes on from OX940725.1 coordinate 72,801, forward strand.
AAGGTTCGGATTTAGATGATATACTTGATCTGTTAGACTTTCCTTTGGGTACACTACTGGTGAGATATCTTGGTGTACCTCTAGCGGTCCAAAAGTTGAATGCAACCCATTATGCTCCCTTGTATGATCGCATTGCTGTATATATTAACTCTTGGACAACGAACTCATTGTCATATACAGGTAGGTTGCTCTTAATCAAATTTATTTTTTAGTGTGTAGAGTGTTTTTTGTTACAGATTTTCCCTCTTTCAAGAAATGTTATTAATCGTATCTACAGATTGTGTAGTCTTTTTTTGGGGTAAAAAAACAGCTCCTATTGCTTGGAAAGACCTATGTCTTCCTCTTGAGGAGAGAGAACTTGGTATTAGGGATGTTCATGCATGGAACAAGACTTTACTTTGTAAAGTCTTATGGAACTTTCATCTTAAAGCCGATTCTCTTTGGGTTCGATGAGTCCATTCTTTTTATTTCAAAAATCAAAATTGTTGGGATTGAAATGCACCAAAAAATGTGTACCCTCTTTTGAAGAAAATTTATGAAATCGGAAATAATTTACATGTGGCATGGTAGAAGATAATGTTGCGATCATTGAAAAACTTGTATCTATCTCTTATTCTAAAGGTTTAACCTCTGCTGCAGTTTATGACATTTTTTACTGGCACGACACCATACAATTCTAGAAAACTGCAATTTGGAAGAATTTTATTCCTCAAAAGTTTTCTTTTTGTACTTGGCTTGCTATAAAAGGAAAACTTGCTACTAAGGACAATCTCTCCTTTCTTGATACCAATCCAGTATGTGTTTTTTGTTTACAGGATATTGAATCTATCCCCACCTATTTTTGGAATGCCACATCTCAAAGGAGGTATGACTAGCTCTCAATAGGTCTATGTGTACTATAGCAAGTGTACTCAAATGGATTAAAAAGGAAAATTTCAGGTCCGTTTTCGACAAAATAAGGAGTGTGACACTTTGCTGTACCATCTATCATATTTAGAGTGCTTGAAACTTGCATATTTTTGAAGATATAGATGTTTTGGTGGCAACAATTGTTACGAAGATTAAGAGCCATGTATATATAGTATTATATTCCCTCTTCCCTGTTGAGTTAATATGCTTTTGAGTTTGTGTTATGTTCAACTTGTTGGACTTGTTGGTTTTTGGTTTTATGTACGATTGTAACTTATTGCTGGTTCTTAACCCCTGTTCTTCCCCAGTACGATGCATGTATTGTGTGTCTGTGGTTGCATGTGGTGTGCAGGTTCTATTTTGGTTTAATGGCTCAGCATTTCGTGACAGCTTTCCCCCACTTGAGTTACCGATGTCCTTGGCGCCATAGATCTATCATAGACGTCAATAAGTGATTGAAAATCCTTAAGATTAGTCGCTTTCTACCAAGTGCTTTCTGCAGTACTGCAAATGCAATTTCTTTCTCTTACCTGTAACTCGGTGGTTGAGAATGGATTCCCCCATTTTTTTCTTTTTATGTCGTGCAGGTTGCGAGTGAGATCCTTATTGTCAGTCCGATATGGTTTGAGTTAGATGACGTGAAGGACATTGTGGATGCACCATCATGGAGGCAGCTCTAGTCGATAGTCTATCTTCCCGATCCTTTGCAGGATTGGTAATGGTCTAATATATTTTTGTATCAAGCAAGGATCACTCCCCTGAGATGACTGAGAAAGACGGTTAAGGACCTTTATCATCACTAAATCTCCCACATTAAACTCAAGAAAATGACGTTTTAGATCTGTATATTTTTTCATCCGTTTCTAAGCTTTCTCCAAATAACTCTAACTTAATATTTTGCTTTCATTCTAAAGTGAAGTTTTGAGTTGGAGATGTTCTAGCACTGTTTGGGGCATCAACAGAGTATAGGAGGAGCGGTTGTTGCCCGATACATATCTCGAAAGCACTCCTGTTTGTAGTGGAGCACTTTTGAGCATTGAAACACAATTGGGTAACATCCAAAAGCTTCACCCAGTCCTTCTGATTTGTGCTAATAAAGTGCCGGAGATATTCCTCCAACATAGAATTGAAGCGTTCCGTTTGTCCATCGGACTGTAGGTGATAACTTGAGCTCATATTTAGTTTGGAATCAAGTAGTTTAAATAACTCGGTCCAAAAGTTGTCAGTGAATTGAGAGTCGATCACTGACGATATCCCTCGGTAGACTCTAGTGTTTTAACAATACTCTTAAAGAAAAGTTGAGCTGTCTTTTCTACCGATACGATTCTGGGGACCACGATGAAGGTAGAATATTTAGAGAATCGGTCTACCACAACGATAATGGTATCAAGACACTTTCCCAAGGCCTCATAGGAATGACCAATGACAGTAGTAAGCTGATCTTTTTTTGTCTGTCCATTTTATTCTTTTGGCATAGAAGATAAGTTCGCACATAGGTGTTAATATCATTCTGCATTTGTGGTCAGTAGTAAGTCCGCTGGACAAGAGACACAATACGTTCCTCTTTGGGATGTCCCGTCCTCAGGGTATCATGACACTCAACAATGATTGATTTTCGTAGGTCCCCACCCTTCGGTACGTAGAGATGGTTTTTCTTGGTCCTCAAAATTTCCTTCTACAACCAAAATTGTCGGGTTTTACCCTACCCGACCAGGTTGATTAGAGACTTGAGCTGTTAGATCTGCCTTCATTAGCTCGCGTATCTGGTTCGTCAGTTGGGTGGTAACTTTGCTCAAAGGCAAATCCCATAGCTTAATCTCTGGTCAATCTGGTCGGATAGGGTAAAACCTGATAATTTTGGTTGCAAGAGGAAATTTTAACCGTGTCGGTAGAAGAGACAACTCAACTCTTTTTTAAGCATATTGTTAAACACTAGGGTCTATCGAGGGATATCGTCATTGATCGGGACTTCCGATTCACTGACAACTTTTGGATCGAGTTATTCAAACTATTTGGTTCCAAACTAAATATGAGCTCAAGTTATCACCCACAGTCCGATGGCCAAACAGAATACTTTAATTCTATGTTGGAGGAATATTTTCGGCACTTTGTTAGCGCAAATTAGAAGGACTGGGTGAAGCTTTTGGATGCTGCCAAGTTGTGCTTCAATGCTCAAAAGTGCTCCACTGCAAACTTGAGTGCTTTCGAGATATGTACCGGGCAGTAACCGCTCCTCCTATACTCCTATACTCTGTTGATGCCCCAAACAGTGCTAGAAAATCTCCAGCTCAAAACTTTACCTTGGAATGGAAGCAAAATATTGAGTTAGCTCGAAGTTACCTAGAGAAAACTTAGAAACAGATGAAAAAAATCTAAAATGCTGGTTTCTTGAGTTTAATGTGGGAGATTTGGTGATGGTAAATGTTCCTGATCAATGCCTTTTTCAGTCATCTCGGATGAGTGATTCTTGCTTGATGCAAAAATATATTGGGCCATTATCAATCCTGCAAAGGATCGGGAAGGTAGTCTATCGGCTAGAGCTGCCTCCTTGGTGGCGCATCCACAATGCCCTTTACATCAGCCAACTCAAGCCATATCGGGCTGATAAGGAGGATCCCACTCGCAACCTGCACGACCACCCCCAACTGAAGCTTGCAAGACATAAGGAGACAAAGGTGGCGGAATCCATTCTCAACCACCGAGTTACAGGTAAGAGAAAGAAGTTGCATTTGGAATACTTGGTGAAATGGGAGAGTTGCAGTGCTGCAGAAAGCACTTGGGAGAGGGCGACTATTCTTAAGGCATTCCAATCACTTATTGACGCCTATGATAGATATGTGGCGTCGAAGATGTCGCTAATTTAAGTGGGGGAGAGCTGTCACGGGATGCCGTCTCAATCCTTGGGATTACCTGGGATTCCATGACTTATTATCCATCGGGCCATCCTTGAGGGCTGTCCCGCAAACTGCACCAACGGATGCAAAACTCTTCTAATTCTAAGTGTTTAGGTGTTAGTCAGATTTTGTAAATGACATTTATGCTACTGGTATGCCCCTGTGAGCATTTTTGTCGTTGTATATAACTTTACGATGTATGCTTAGATCAGTAGCCTTTATTTTTTTTAAATATATATAGGGAGATATGATCCAGAAAGACCGCTCGAACAAAATTGGCTAGAGTCTCCCTCTCTATAGCCAACAATTGTAAGCACAGTTAATGCCATATTGTAATGATTATCGCATTTAATATAATAAGACTTCCCACTTTCTTATTCTGCTGTGCCACTAAAGTGCCTTTGGTGTGATTGCGTCGCATCAGCTTGTCTTCCCAAGCAAGCTACACGAGTTTAGGTGGAAGTAATCGGACGAGCTGATTACTAGCCGCACGGTTGCACTTTCTTTATACACTACAAAGCGCCCCGTGACATACGGGGAGGTAGTGACAATAAACGCAAGGCTGAAACTTAAAGGAATTAACGGAAGGGCACCACTAGGAGTGGAGCCTACGACTTAATTTGACTCAACACGGGGAAACTTACCAGGTCCAGACATAGTAAGGATTGACAGACTGAGAGTTTTTTTTTTTTTGGATGAAATGTAAAATTTCATACCAAGGGTAAAATGTGTACATGTACAAAAGAGGACCTCTAAAGAGAGGATGTTGTGAGGTTTTTGGTCCACCACAACGAGAACTAACTATATGCCAAAAGGGGTGTCAAGAAGATCACCAAGATGATAGCCATGAAGGCTAAGAACAAACAAAACACATGAATGCTACCAATTTAAATCCTCCAAAGGGAGGATAAAAATAGACGAGTGAGCTACAAAGAAAAGTACAATGTCTATTAGGGCATACCCTAGGCAAAGAAATAAAAATAAAGGTCCAGCGCACCAAAAACATGTATGGTGGCCATTCCTTCCACCGCAACTGAGAGGGAGACGTGCCAATGCAAAAGATCAAGTGAGATTGAATCTGCTTATATGGAGGTGTGGTTCTTGTTGAAGAAAAGATTCACAACTTGAGATAAACAACAGATCAAGGGTAGACAATCCAAAATGGATATGTTACGGTGGTTGTGCTAAAGCTTTCATACATCTAAAGCACAACAAAAAGGTTAGCTTGTCAAAAATAATAATTATATATATACCACACCATAACAGCCGAATCAAACTATGCAAAGGAATGTGCCAACATAGTAAGAGTCAAAATATACAAAAAGTGAATGTCACATGATAAGTGCGCATCCCAAAGTTGTGTAAAGATTTTGGCAGAACATATAATTGCCCAAATGTATATACAAAATTTTCATTCCTTTGGCTATTAGGCCAAAAGAAAATAAAGAGGGGGAGGCCTAGATTTTAGCCCAAAGTAACAAGGTCCAAAGATTTAAATTAGCCCAACAATGAGTGCTAATTCAATTTTTCAGCCCAAATTTAAATCAATTTTCCAGCCCAAAAGCTGATGGCCGAAAAGGTTATGCATGATTTTCATAATTCAAAAAGGCCCAATTAGATAGGAGAGAGAGAATATACATTATATACATTCACGAAAGAGCAACATGCATATTCGACTGCTTGGAACCCAAGTAGCATAGGAAAACAGATTTTTTCCCATTGGGCCAAGGCTAAAATTTAAGCCCAAGCCCAATATAAGGGATTATCTAGCACCTGCAAGAATATGCAATTAAAGCTCAAGCTACTTAGGATAGATTTTTTCAACAGAAACACCAAGGCCCATAAGATATCTTTCAAAATCCAAAGAGGGATCTTATAACCATAAGCCCACTTAATGAACATTCAACCAAACTCCCTGTATCATATAAGAGCATCCAACAAAAATCCTGTAGCACACAAGCACATCCAGAGAGTTAATGGACACAACCATTAAACCAAAATAGAATCTGCACACCACATGCAACCACAGACACACAATACATGCATCAAACCTAATAGAAACAACCTGCCACATCACATGCAACCACAAACACACTATCCATGCATTGCAATGGGGGAGAACAGGGGATTAGAGACCAGCAATAAATTTACAATCATACATAAAACCAAAAACCAACTAGTCCAACAAGTTGGACATAACACAAACTCAAAAGCATATTAACTCAATAAGGAAGAGTGAATATAATACTATATATACATGACTCTTAATTTTCATAACAATTGCTGCCACCGAAGCAACCTTATCTTAAAAAATCTGCAAGTTTCGGGCCCTCCAAATATGATAGATGGTACAGCAAAGTGCCACACTCCTTGCTTTGTCGAGAACGGGCCCGAACTTTTCCTTCTTAATCCATTTGAGTGCATTTGCTATAGTACGCATAGACCTATTGAGAGCTAGCCATATGTCCTTTGAGATGTGACATTCAAAAAATAGGTGGGGATAGATTCAATGCCCTGTGAACACAAAACACATACTGGATTGGTATCAAGAAATGAGAGATTATCCTTAGTAGTAAGTTTTTCTTTTATAGCAAGCCAAGTACAAAAAGAAAACTTTTGAGGAATAAAATTCTTCCAAATTGCAGTTTTCTAAAATTGTATGGTGTCGTGCCAGTGAAAAATGTCATAAACTATAGCAGAGGTTAAACCTTTAGAAGAGGAGATAGATACAAGTTTTTCAATGATCGCAACATTATCTTCTAGCATGCCACATGTAAATTATTTCCGATTTCATAAATTTTCTTCAAAAGAGGGTACACATTTTTTGGTGCATTCCAATCCCAACAGTTTTGGTTTTTGAAATAGAAAGAATGGACCCATCGGATCCAAAGAGAATCAGCTTTAAGATGAAAGTTCCATAAGACTTTACAAAGTAAAGCCTTATTCCATGCATGAACATCCCTAATACCAAGCTCTCCCTCCTCAAGAGGAAGACATAGGTCTTTCCAAGCAATAACAAGCTCTCCCTCCTCAAGAGGAAGACATAGGTCTTTCCAAGCAATAGGGGCTGTTTTTTTACCCCAAAGAAAGACTCTACACAATTTGTAGATACGATTAATAACATTTCTTGGAAGAGGGAAAATCTGTAACAAAAAACACTCTACACCCTAAAAAATAGATTTGATTAAGAGCAACCTACCTGCATATGATAAGGAGTTCGTTGTCCAAGAGTTAATATATGTAGCAATGCGATCATACAAGGGAGCATAATGGGCTGCATTCAACTTTTGGGCCGCTAGAGGTATACCAAGATATCTCACTAGTAGTGTACCCAAAGGAAAGTCTAACAGATTAAGTATATCATCTAAATCCAAACCTTTAATACCAGCAGTAAAAATACATGATTTTGATGAATTTATATCAAGTCCAGAAACATCTTTAAATTCATGCAAGCAATCACATAAGATTTTTACCGAAAGAACATCTCCCTAGCAAAAATCATTAAGTCATCGGCAAAGGGAAGGTGTGAAATTCCCAAATCAACACACTTAGGATGGAAATTAAAGTGAGTGTTGTGTGTTCTTGTCTTAACCAGTTATGAGAAAAATTCTGTACAAATAATAAATAAGGCAGGGGACATCGGATCCCCTTGCCTCAACCCTCTTTTGCCTTCAAAATGACCCTGCAAAGAACCATTAAAGAAATCGAGAAAGAAGATATTGATACACATTCCATGATCCAAACAATAAAGACATCAGGAAAACCTAAAGAACATAGCACATCATGCAAAAAAGACCAAGAAACAGTATCATAAGTTTTTTTAAGGTCCACTTTAATGGTGCATCTTGGTGAGATAACCTCTGACTATGAAATATGAATGCCCCCGACTGTCCCTTTTAATCATTACTCCGATCCCGAAGGCCAACGTAATAGGACCGAAATCCTATAATATTATCTCATGCTAATGTATCTAAAGCGTAGGCTTGTTTTGAGCACTCTAATTTCTTCAAAGTAACATCGGAGGCACGACCTGGACAGTTAAAACCAGAAGCGCATCGCCGGCAGAAGGGACGAGACGACCGGTCGGCCCAACCCAAAGTCCAACTACGAGCTTTTTAATTATACGCTATTGAAGCTGGAATTACCACGGCTGCTGGCACTAGACTTGCCCTCCAATGGATCCTTGTTAAGGGATTTAGATTGTACTCATTCCAATTACCAGACTCGAAGAGCCCGATATTGTTATTTATTGTCACTACCTCCCCGTATCAGGATTGGGTAATTTGCGCACCTGCTGCCTTCCTTGGATGTGGTAGCCGTTTCTCAAGCTCCCTCTTCGGAATTGAACCCTAATTTTCCGTCACCCGTCGCCACCATGGTAGACCACTGTCCTACCATCGAAAGTTGATAGGTCAGAAATTTGAATGATGCATCGCCGACACAAATCTGGATTTTGGCTTGAGAAAGATTTTGTGAGTTTGAATTTTGAGTAGAATTATAGTTAAGATGTCATTTTCACATAGGGAATTGTAGAAAAAGTAGATTTTTTTTGTTGGGAGTTGTAGAAAAAGTAGATGTTTTTATTGAGAATTGTAAAAAGTGGATGTTTTTATTGGGAGTTGTAGAAAAAGTAGGATTTTGCAAATCCTTGTCCAAACATGGACTGGACTGAGTCCATCCAAAATCCGGATGTACCAAGTCCAGTCCAAACACCCCCTAACTGATTTAATGAGTCTTTCGTAGTTTCACAGTCTGAATTAGTTCATACTTACACATGCATGGCTTAATCTTTGAGACAAGCATATGACTACTAGCAGGATCAACCAGGTAGCATTCCTCACCGATGTCGTCCTGGCATGATCGACGCAAGAGCTCTTTCATTGGGAAGTTCTCTTTTGCGTCGGTTTGGACATCGATCAAACCTCAGCACCCTCCTTGTCCTACCCTTAGATTGGTTTGGTCCCCTTACCTTACCCTTACCATTTCTATCTTCCTTTGGAGGCATGTTCAGAATCGTCTTTCGGTTAATCGTAAGCTTTAGGCTCGTGGCATCTCGTTAGCTTCGAAGTGTCCTTGTTATCCTGATCTTTCTCTTCCGAGTCAGTCTCCTGGTGAGTCTTCTGATATCGAGTCTATCGAGCATATCTTCTACTTGAGCCGCACTGCTAGGAGAGTGTGAGAGCATTTCTATGGGTTGTTCGATTTGACACCTCCACACACTGTGCACACACACCATATTCTGCATTACTGGAGGCATTCTTCCTCTGGTTTGCACTCACGTTGCACACACATCACGACAGTGATCTCTTGCTTGATCTTGTGGTTCCTTTGGACTGCTAGAAATGATGGCAAGCACCGGTGGTTACCAGTTCGTGCAGACTCGATTATCTTTCGAGTGTTGAGATAGGTTTGAGTGTTACATCACTGTAGGCTTCTCAGCAGGGAGAGCTGGGGGGTGTTCTACATGTGGCCACTTCTTTGGGCCTTTATTATCGTTCCAAACCCCTTCGGCCTCCTATTCCTCCGATTGTTTGGCGACCACCTGACTTGGGTTGGGTGAAGCTGAACAATGATGGAGCCTACAAGACAACTTTGGTGTCGGGGATTGGTGGAGTCATACGGGATCATGCGGGTGAGGTGATATTTGCCTTCCATGAGCGAGACTCGGTTGTTGGGAGTTTGGCAGCGGAGCTGGAGGCTTTTCATAGAGGTCTATCATATTAGGAGACTTGGGTTTGATCGAGTGTGGATTGAGTTGGATGCGGTTGTCGTGGTTCAGCTTCTCTCGCATTTGGATGCAGGGCATTGGAGTTTGCAGGGTTCTCTCACATCCATCCGGAACCTCCTAGCGGCTTTGGAGTTTCGGGTGTCCCATATCCACAGGGAAGGGAACTCGGTTGCGGATTTGCTAGCTAACTTAGGGTGTCAGACTGAGTTAGCTGGGTCCTTTCATCCAGATGTGTTGTCTCGGCGGGTTCAGGTGCTTGCTAGATTTGATCAGTTTGGATGGCCGTCGTTTCGTGTGGATCGAGGAGGTGTTCATGTTTGATGCACCTGTTTCTTTTTGTTTTCTTGTTCTTTCATGTTTCCGTGAAGGGCTAGAGGGGTTGGTTTGTTTTTGTGATGGGGCAGGGGGTGGATTAACAGAGGGTTTTGCTGCCCAAATAACAGTCTTTGGAAGGTGGGAAACCATAGGGTTGTTTGGGTTTTTGAGTGGTATAATGGGGGTTGAATAAGACTTTTTACCTCCAGGGCAAGTACCCTTGAAGTGGCCAAAAGACGAGCAAGAGGAGCAGAAACGAGGATGGATTTCAAAATGGACAAACTGCTCAAATACCTGGCCATCCGAACGTTTAATATTGACAACAGAGGGTAGCGGCAAGGCTGCATCTACTTCGATAAGGATACGGGCATAAGAAGTCCTTTTTTTACCTTGAGTGAGCTTGTCGATGCATATAGGTTTTCCAAGTTTTGAGGCTATTTTGCTGAAAGCATTACGGTGCCAACATTCGAATGGAAGATTAGGGAATTTTGCCCAAATCGGGACCTTAGAGATGTTATCCAGATCGAGGATAACGCCATTTATAATCCTTTGTAATAGAACAGTCTTCCCTTCACACGAGTAGGGTCCTTCTTGGAAGATTTTATCTCAATCGGACTTACTTTTGAACTTGAAAATTACACAGCTTTTGATGTGCAAACTGAAGCTGCACTCCACATTCTAGAAGGTGATGAGTTTGCGAATGTTATCAATCTCTGGCCATCTTCCAGCAAACCATCCTTGTAAACAAAAACCCCACTCCTCACAAACATCACAAACATCAGAAGGGTTAAGGGAAACAATATCATCTTCAACACAATGAGAGTCAAGTTTCAAATCCTCAGAATCCAAATCTCATACAAACCAGCCCATGAATTAGACAGAGGAGAAGGTATCCCTGATACATTACCTGTTGGAAGGGGTAGATTCAAATCTGGTGCAGGGGGGTTTTTGAATCTAGTGCAGTGGGGGGTTTGAAACGTCACAGTGGGTTTGGTTTCTCCCATCCTCCTTGGTGGCAAGGGCATCTAACAGGGGTTTATGCTGTAAAGTTTCCTTCGAATTCTTTACGGATACGTGGTCAGATTCCTTGTTTGATAATGAAGAAGAGGAATATGAGTCCTCTTCCCTCAGAGAAACTGATGGATCGATGGATGTAGACCTAGGGGCCGGCGAGTTCAACTTCGGTAAGGTAAACCACCTATGGTGGCCGAGCCTTGTAGGAGATCTCTTAAGGGAAACCCTATTTTTTCCAAATTTATTTCGAACCATGGCAAAAGAACCCAAGATGATTTTAACTTGGGGCAAAACTGGTGAGATATATGGTGGATCTCAGAGCACAAAAACCCAGATTACAGATCAATGAAAATAGAACCACATCAAACCAAGCAAGTACAGGGTGAGGGGATGGGACAAGCACGTACGGGGAGAAGGGATGGGACAATGATGCGAGCCCAAACCATGAATCTCAGCTGGAGGAAGGCGGATGAACGGTGCTGCTCTTCCTCCAGCTGAGATTCATGGTTTGGGCTCGCATCATTGTCCCATCTCTTCTCCTCGTACTTGCTTGTCCCATCCTCTCACCCCGTACTTGCTTGGTTTGATGTGGTTCTATTTTCATTGATCTGTACTCTGTGAATCATTCCTTCCTCCTCCGGGGATTTTCTCGGATCACTCCCCTGTAATTATTTCCATTTTCCAAAATACTCTCAACTTAAGGAAACCGTTTAAATTTTTTAACATGTGGTCTTTGCACTCTGATTTTCTCCCAACTGTTCTTCAAAAAACAATTTATCTTATGTAAGAAGTTGAAATGTCTTAAAAAGCATCTCTCAAAGCTCAATCTTCAACATTTCAGTCATATCTCTTCAAGGGTCAAAGAAGCTAAGCTTAAGCTTAAGCAAAATCAAATTTCTTTAGAAAGAGATCCTCTCAATGCTATCCTTTTTAATGAAAATGTTGTACTTAAAGAAAAAGCTGTTTTTCTAACAAAAGTGGAAAAATCCTATCTCTCTCAAAAAGCAAAATGCAATTTCCTCGTCCAAAGCGACCGAAACTCTAAGTTTTTCCATTGCATTATTAAAAGGAACTCTTTGAAAAGACACCTTGCATCTATCTTTCTCCAAAATGGAAATATCTCTACATCTTTTTAGGAACTCTTAGAAGCTTTTGTTTCGTTCTACCGAGGCTTGTTTGGAACTAGATTCCAAACAGAGCCCATTAATCCGTTGATCATCACATCTGGTACTTGCCTTGGAAGCAACAAAAAGCTGACCTTGTGGCACCGTTCTCTAATGATGATATCAATCACACCTCTATTGCTTTAATCCCCAAATCTGATCACTCCCCTTCTGTGGCTGATTTTTGGCTAATAGCTTGCTGCAATGTTATTTATAAAATCATAACTAAGCTTTTGGCCAAAAGGCTTGAACCAATTCTCCCTCTTTTAATAAATCCAGCTCAAGCAGCTTTCACAACCGGTAGGAGTATGACTGATAACATCTTTCTTGCACAAGAAATCTTAAGGAATTACTCTAGAAAAAGAATATCTCCTCGTTGTACCATAAAAGTTGATTTAAAGAAAGCTTATGACACAATTTCATGGGACTTTTTGCATGACATCCTTACTGCTTTTGGTTTTCCTTTAACGTTTGTTAATTGGATTCTTGAATGTGTTACGACTACATCATTCTCCGTTAGTATTAATGGAAGCCTTAATGGACATTTTATTGGTAAAAGAGATATTAGAAAAGGGGATCTGATGTCCCCGAGTCTCTTCATCCTTTGTATGGAATACCTATTGAGGTTACTTATTTAAAAAACGGAGAATTCTGATTTCAATTCTGATTTTGCAGATGATCTTATGCTTTTCTCAAGGGGCGATGTACCTTCAGTTAAAATTTTGTGTGAATATTTAAATAACTTTAAGGCTGTCTCGGGTCTCAATATTAATGCTTCAAAGTCTTGTGTGTTTACAGCAGGAATATTTGGCCAAGACCTTGATGAAATTCTGAATTTGCTTGATTTCCCAATCAGAACTTTGTCGGTTCGGTATCTGGGTGTTCCATTGGCGGCCCAAAGGCTGAATGCTGTTCATTACTCTCCCTTTATGATAAAATTATTGCATACATTAACTCGTGGACTGCTAAGTCACTCTCTTATGCAGGAAGGTTGCTGCTTATAAAATCGATACTCCAAGGCGTTGAATGTGTTTGGTTACAAATTTTCCCTCTCCCTAGCTCTGTTATTTCTAGAATCTATAAACTATGTAGATTGTTTTTGTGGGGAAAGAAAACAAGCCCGGTTGCTTGGAACGATGCATGTCTACCATTTTAAGGAGGCCTCGGCCTATGTGATTTATCCTCTTGGAATAAAAGCCTTCTTTGCAAAATTCTTTGGAACATTCATCTAAAATCTGATTCTTTGTGGGTTAAGTGGCTGCATTCATATTATATTGATGAGAATATTTGGATTTGGAACCCAAATAAAAATGATTTCCCTCTTATCAAAAGAATTTGTGAGATTAGGAATGAATGTGTAAATATTTTTGGTTCTGTTAATTCTGCCATTGCTAAACTGTCTATGTTGATGGATCCCTTGCATCTCACTTCATCTTGTTTGTACGATATTTTTCGAAAAAAAAGTGATCTTAATTTTTGGAAATCTGCTATTTGGAAACATTCCATTCCCCCTAAGTACTTGTTTTGTGTGTGGTTAGCTCTAAGAGGTAGACTTGCATCTAGGGATAATCTATCTTATCTTAATGTTGATCATTTTTGCTCTCTTTGCTCTCAATCGTTGGAAAACGTCTCACATCTGTTCTTTGAGTGCAGCTTTTCTAAAGCAATTTGGAGAGATATCAGATCATGACTAGCATTCAAAGGGCTATGAGTATAATCTCTAGTGCCCTAAAGTGGATCAAAAAGGAACCTGGGGGACCTATTTACAAGAAAGCCAAGAAAATCACTGTATGTTGCACAATCTGCTACATTTGGAGAACTAGGAATCTCCTCATTTTTTGAAAACTCTACAACCCCGATGGATGAAGTGGTTAGAAAGATTAAGACACAGGTCTATAAATGTTTATATTCTCTTTTCCCGATGGATGTAATTTTATTTTGATTTGTCCAGCTTGTTGGATATCCCCGCCTTTATAACTTGCTATCCCCCCTTCTTCTACCCTTTCTTAGAATTGTCCTAGTGTAAGTTTCGTTTTTGGTCCTATGTTTGTTTGATTCTTGCTTGGGCCTGCTGGCTTGTTTGTTTGTTGGAGCTTTTAGGTTTCTTTTGCTTTACCCAAGCATACAGGTTGATACATTTGTGATTATGTGTGGGTTTGGTTTGGATTGTCTAAGCATATAGATTGATATATCCAAGTTTATATGTGGGTAAGCATGGGAATATTATGCTTATACATTTGTGATATATGCATGTTTGTACTAGGATATGTTCACTCATCTGCTTTGTATGTATGTGTCTGCTTGTAGCATGATCTAAAATTACATGTTTATCTCTCATGGCCCCTTATTTTTCTTAGATACTATATGGTCAACTGGGTGTTGTATTTGGAGTATATTTGGATTTTATTATCCTGTATCCTCCTATTTTCTATCTCTAACCGTATCTTTTTGACTTATGGCCATGCTTTTCATCTATTATATTTTTGAGGTTTTGGATGTCTTTTTGGACCCATATATATAATCAAACCATGATTAAGCAAAATGAAAAGATAATAGGAATCAGTTCATATAGGGTTAAAGAGGCAAAAGATGTCCAAAAAATATCCAATATTACATCCCATGGCTTAAATAGAGAATAAAACCCAATATAATCGGCCCAACCCATTTATAGATGGCCTAACTGAATTCCAAAAGAGAGAGAGAGGTTTCCGCCCATACAATACAAAATATCAGCCCATATTTGTTAACATAAATCCATTAAAAGATGGCCTAGAAATAGAACATGGTAGCCCAAAAGAATAATCAAGATTCGGCCCATAACTTATAAAATCAGAATAAGCCCAAATATACAATTTTGAAGCCCAATATTCTGCAAAACTGGCCTAAGCATTTAAAAATCAGCCCAAACATTTAGGATAGCCAAAAATCAGCCCATATATATGTGAGAATTAAAGCCCTTAAATTATAACAATAATATTAGCCCAAAACATGTAAAATGAAGCCTAATATCCTGTATAATATCAGCCCAAACATTTATTAATCAACGAAAGCATTCAAGATTGCCAAAAATAGCCTAAGTTCACATCATATCGGCCCAAACATTTATATCAGTCCAAAAAGACATCCAAAACCTCAAAAATATAATAGATGAAAAGCATGGCCATAAGTCAAAAAGATACGGTTAGAGATAGAAAATAGGAGGATACAGGATAATAAAATCCAAATATACTCCAAATACAACACCCAGTTGACCATATAGTATCTAAGAAAAATAAGGGGCCATGAGAGATAAACATGTAATTTTAGATCATGCTACAAGCAGACACATACATACAAAGCAGATGAGTGAACATATCCTAGTACAAACATGCATATATCACAAATGTATAAGCATAATATTCCCATGCTTACCCACATATAAACTTGGATATATCAATCTATATGCTTAGACAATCCAAACCAAACCCACACATAATCACAAATGTATCAACCTGTATGCTTGGGTAAAGCAAAAGAAACCTAAAAGCTCCAACAAACAAACAAGCCAGCAGGCCCAAGCAAGAATCAAACAAACATAGGACCAAAAACGAAACTTACACTAGGACAATTCTAAGAAAGGGTAGAAGAAGGGGGGATAGCAAGTTATAAAGGCGGGGATATCCAACAAGCTGGACAAATCAAAATAAAATTACATCCATCGGGAAAAGAGAATATAAACATTTATAGACCTGTGTCTTAATCTTTCTAACCACTTCATCCATCGGGGTTGTAGAGTTTTCAAAAAATGAGGAGATTCCTAGTTCTCCAAATGTAGCAGATTGTGCAACATACAGTGATTTTCTTGGCTTTCTTGTAAATAGGTCCCCCAGGTTCCTTTTTGATCCACTTTAGGGCACTAGAGATTATACTCATAGCCCTTTGAATGCTAGTCATGATCTGATATCTCTCCAAATTGCTTTAGAAAAGCTGCACTCAAAGAACAGATGTGAGACGTTTTCCAACGATTGAGAGCAAAGAGAGCAAAAATGATCAACATTAAGATAAGATAGATTATCCCTAGATGCAAGTCTACCTCTTAGAGCTAACCACACACAAAACAAGTACTTAGGGGGAATGGAATGTTTCCAAATAGCAGATTTCTAGAAATTAAGATCACCTTTTTTTCGAAAAATATCGTACAAACAAGATGAAGTGAGATGCAAGGGATCCATCAACATAGACAGTTTAGCAATGGCAGAATTAACAGAACCAAAAATATTTACACATTCATTCCTAATCTCACAAATTCTTTTGATAAGAGGGAAATCATTTTTATTTGGGTTCCAAATCCAAATATTCTCATCAATATAATATGAATGCAGCCACTTAACCCACAAAGAATCAGATTTTAGATGAATGTTCCAAAGAATTTTGCAAAGAAGACTTTTATTCCAAGAGGATAAATCACATAGGCCGAGGCCTCCTTGCAATGGTAGACATGCATCGTTCCAAGCAACCGGGTTTGTTTTCTTTCCCCACAAAAACAATCTACATAGTTTATAGATTCTAGAAATAACAGAGCTAGGGAGAGGGAAAATTTGTAACAAAAAACATTCAACCCCTTGGAGTATCGATTTTATAAGCAGCAACCTTCCTGCATAAGAGAGTGAATTAGCAGTCCACGAGTTAATATATGTAGTAATTTTATCATAAAGGGGGAGTAATGAACAGTATTCAACCTTTGGGCCGCCAATGGAACACCCAGATACCGAACCGACAAAGTTCTGATTGAGAAATCAAGCAAATTCAGAATTTCATCAAGGTCTTGGCCAAATATTCCTGCTGTAAACACACAAGACTTTGAAGCATTAATATTGAGACCCGAGACAACCTTAAAGTTATCCAAACATTCACACAAAATTTTAACTGAGGGTATATCGCCCCTTGAGAAAAACATAAGATCATCTGCAAAAGCAAGATGAGATATATTCAATGAATCACATCTCGGGTGGAAATTGAAATCAGAATTCTCCATTTTTGAAATAAGTAACCTCGATAGGTATTCCATACAAAGGATGAAGAGACTCGGGGACATCGGATCCCCTTTTCTAATACCTCTTTTACCAATAAAATGTCCATTAAGGCGAAAGCTGCTTGAGCTGGATTTATTAAAAGAGGGAGAATTGGTTCAAGCCTTTTGGCCAAAAGCTTAGTTATGATTTTATAAATAACATTGCAGTAAGCTATTGGCCGAAAATCAGCCACAGAAGGGGAGTGATCAGATTTGGGGATTAAAACAATAGAGATGTGATTGATTTGTTACAACAACTTACCGTTTCTAAAGAATTCGAGAATAGCATCAAATACCTCATTACCAACAATCGACCATGATTTCTTGAAGAAAGCCGTCGAGTACCCATCGAGTCCAGGCGCCTTGTCATCACCGATATCAAAAAAGACAACTTTAATATCATCATTAGAGAACGGTGCCACAAGGTCAGCTTTTTGTTGCTTCCAAGACAAGTACCAGATGTGATGATCAACGGATTAATGGGCTCTGTTTGGAATCTAGTTCCAAACAATCCTCGGTAGAACGAAACAAAAGCTTCTAAGAGTTCCTAAAAAGATGTAGAGATATTTCCATTTTGGAGAAAGATAGATGCAAGGAGTCTTTTCAAAGAGTTCCTTTTAATAATGCAATGGAAAAACTTAGAGTTTCGGTCGCTTTGGACGAGGAAATTACATTTTGCTTTTTGAGAGAGATAAGATTTTTCCACTTTTGTTAGAAAAATAGCTTTTTCTTTAAGTACAACATTTTCATTAAAAAGGATAGCATTGAGAGGATCTCTTTCTAAAGAAATTTGATTTTGCTTAAGCTTAAGCTTAGCTTCTTTGACCCTTGAAGAGATATGACTGAAATGTTGAAGATTGAGCTTTAAGAGATGCTTTTTAAGACATTTCAACTTCTTACATAAGATAAATTGCTTTTTGAAGAACAGTTGGGAGAAAATCAGAGTGCAAAGACCACATGTTAAAAAATTTAAACGATTTCCTTAAGTTGAGAGTATTTTGGAAAATGGAAATAATTACAGGGGAGTGATCCGAGAAAATCCCCGGAGGAGGGAGGAATGATTCACAGAGTACATATCAATGAAAATAGAACCACATCAAACCAAACAAGTACGGGGTGAGGGGATGGGACAAGCAAGTACGGGGAGAAGAGATGGGACAATGATGCGAGCCCAAACCATGAATCTCAGCTGGAGGAAGAGCAGCACCGTTCATCCGCCTTCCTCCAGCTGAGATTCATGGTTTGGGCTCGCATCATTGTTCCATCCCTTCTCCCCGTACTTGCTTGTCCCATCCCCTCACCCTGTACTTGCTTGGTTTGATGTGGTTCTATTTTCATTGATCTGTAATCTGGGTTTTTGTGCTTTGAGATCCACCATATATCTCACCAGTTTTGCCCCAAGGAAAAATCATCTTGGGTTCTTTTGCCATGGTTCAAAATAAATTTGGAAAAAAGAGGGTTTCCCTTAAGAGATCTCCTACAAGGCTGGCTACCATAGGCGGTTTACCTTACCGGAGTTGAACTCACCGGCCCCTAGGTCTACATCCATCGATCCATCAGTTTCTCTGGGGGAAGAGGACTCATATTCCTCTTCTTCATTATCAAACAAGGAATCTGACCACGTATCCGTAAAGAATTCGAAGGAAACTTTACAGCATAAACCCCAGTTAGATGCCCCTGCCACCAAGGAGGATGGGAGAAACCAAACCCATTGTGACGTTTCAAACCCCCCACTGCACTAGATTCAAAAACCCCCCTGCACCAGATTTGAATCTACCCCTTCCAACAGGTAATGTATCAGGGATACCTTCTCCTCTGTCTAATTCATGGCTGGTTTGTATGAGATTTGGATTCTGAGGATTTGAAACTTGACTCTCATTGTGTTGAAGATGATATTGTTTCCCTTAACCCTTCTGATGTTTGTGATGTTTGTGAGGAGTGGGGTTTTTGTTTACAAGGATGGTTTGCTGGAAGATGGCTAGAGATTGATAACATTCGCAAACTCATCACCTTCTAGAATGTGGAGTGCAGCTTCAGTTTGCACATCAAAAGCTGTGTAATTTTCAAGTTCAAAAGTAAGTCCGATTGAGATAAAATCTTCCAAGAAGGACCCTACTCGTGTGAAGGGAAGACTGTTCTATTACAAAGGATTATAAATGGCGTTATCCTCGATCTGGATAACATCTCTAAGGTCCCGGTTTGGGCAAAATTCCCTAATCTTCCATTCGAATGTTGGCACTGTAATGCTTTCAGCAAAATAGCCTCAAAACTTGGAAAACCTATATGCATCGACAAGCTCACTCAAGGTAAAAAGAGGACTTCTTATGCCCGCATCCTTATCGAAGTAGATGCAGTCTTGCTGCTACCCTCTGTTGTCAATATTAAACTTTCGGATGGCCAGGTATTTGAGCAGTTTGTCCATTTTGAAATCCATCCTCGTTTCTGCTCCTCTTGCTCGTCTTTTGGCCACTTCAAGGGTACTTGCCCTGGAGGTAAAAAGTCTTATTCAGCCCCCATTATACCACTCAAAAACCCAAACAACCCTATGGTTTCCCACCTTCCAAAGACTGCTATTTGGGCAGCAAAACCCTCTGTTAATCCACCCCCTGCCCCGTCATAAAAACAAACCAACCCCTCTAGCCCTTCACGGAAACATGAAAGAACAAGAAAACAAAAAGAAACAGGTGCATCAAACATGAACACCTCCTCGATCCATGCGAAACGACGGCCATCCAAACTGATCAAATCTAGCAAGCACCTGAACCCGCCGAGACAACATATCTGGATAAAAGGACCCAGCTAACTCAGTCTGACACCCTAAGTTAGCCAGCAAATCCGCAACCGAGTTCCCTTCCCTGTGGATATGGGACACTCGAAACTCCAAAGCCGCTAGGAGGTTCCGGATGGATGTGAGAGAACCCTGCAAACTCCAATGCCCTGCATCCAAATGCGAGAGAAGCTGAACCACGACAACCGCATCCAACTCAATCCACACTCGATCTAACCCAAGTCTCCTAATATGATAGACCTCTATGAAGAGCCTCCAGCTCCGCTGCCAAACTCCCAACAACCGAGTCTCGCTCATGGAAGGCAAATATCACCTCACCCACATGATCCCGTATGACTCCACCAATCCCCGACACCAAAGAAGTTGTCTTGTAGGCTCCATCAGTGTTCAGCTTCACCCAACCCAAGTCAGGTGGTCGTCAAACAATCGGAGGAATAGGAGGCCGAGGGGGTTTGGAATGATAATAAAGGCCCAAAGAAGTGGCCACATGTAGAACACCCCCCAGCTCTCCCTGCTGAGAAGCCTACAGTGATGTAACACTCAAACCTGTCTCCACACTCGAAAGATAATCGAGTCTGCACGAACTGGTAACCGCCGGTGCTTGCTATCATTTCTAGCAGTCCAAAGGAACCACAAGATCAAGCAAGGGATCACTGTCGTGATGTGTGTGCAACGTGAGTGCAAACCAGAGGAAAAATGCCTCCAGTAATGCAGAATATGGTGTGTGTGCACAGTGTGTAGAGGTGTCAAACCGAACAACCCATAAAAATGCTCTCACACTCTCCTAGCAGTGCGACTCAAGTAGAAGATATGCTCGATAGACTCGATATCAGAAGACTCACCAGGAGACTGACTCGGAAGAGAAAGATCAGGATAACAAGGACACTTCGAAGCTAACGAGATGCCACGAGCCTAAAGCTTACGATTAACCGGAAGACGATTCTGAACAAGCCTCCAAAGGAAGATAGAAATGGTAGGGGTAAGGCAAGGGGACCAAACCAATCTAAGGGTAGGACAAGGAGGGTGCTGAGGTTTGATCGATGTCCAAACCGACGCAAAAGGGAACTTCCCAATGAAAGAGCTCTTGCATCGATCATGCCAGGACGACATCGGTGAGGAATGCTACCTGGTTGATCCTGCTAGTAGTCATATGCTTGTCTCAAAGAGGATCGATGCCCAAACCGACGCAAAAGAGAACTTCCCAACGAAAGAGCTCTTCCACCGAATAAGGTCAAAAGAGGAAGCACGAATAGGAACCAAGCAGATCCGATCCGCCACTGCGGGAGAGACCACACGAAGAAGCTTCTCTCTGTCCCAAACTCCATCGCTCCAAAACCAATGGACCAAAACATCAGCATGCCTGGAAACATCCACAGAGTCCGTGAGGGGGCCATCCTCCATCCACTGATCATGCCAAAAACTGATCTGCCCTGAACCTAACCTCCAGAAAATCTGAGACTGAACCGTAAGGCAAACAGAGCACATCCTCTTCCAAACCGAGCTGGAATGAGAAGACACACTCGCACTACCAAGAAACTGATGGCGACAATACTTCCGCAACAGAAACCTAGCCCAAAGAGAACCCTGCTCCCGAAACCTGAACCACAGCTTATGAGAGAAAGACTCAACCACATCAGAAAGACGACGCAAGCCCAACCCACCCTCAGCTGTCGACCGACACACCACCTCCCACGAGACCCAATGAGTGTGTCTCTGATCACGGTACGATCCCTAGAAAAATCTCGCCAAACACTGCTCAATCCTCTGAATCATATACTATGGAGGTTGAACCACCTGGACTAAATGAAGAGCCATCGACGTCGGAGCCCCAAAAGAGAGCGAAGTTCGAGCCCAACCAACAACCCTTTTAGAAATCCACTCAACCAACGAATGAAACAGAGCCCCTCCATATTCCCTTTATATAAGGGGGCACCCAGATAAACAATCGGAAGGAACTGTCTCGCATACCCCAAAATCCATCCAATACGACCCACTACCACCTCCGAATACCTCGAACCAACCATAAAGGTACTCTTTGAAGCACTAACCATTTGACCCGAAGTCTGACAGTACTCCTCCAAAAAATCCCTAAGATGTCGGAGACCCTGTGTGTAAGCAGTGGTGAAGATCATGATATCATCAACATAAGCCAGGTGAGAGATCGAAAAACCACCTCTAGTGTCATACTGCATCGTCGGATATCTCGCAAACAAAGTATCCAAACCTCTCGACAAATAATCGGCCACCAAAACAAACAGAGTAGGAGAGAGCGGATCCCTCTGTCTAAGACCATCAGTGGACTGAAAGAAAAGCTGCCTGTTCACCAAGACTAAAAATCG